>CAUYLG010040685.1:0-36792 GCA_963573385.1 Cacajao melanocephalus
TCGTTTTTGGCACCCTAATTCCAAAGCTAACCCTTCTGTTTTTTGGAAGGATGTCTTAACTAATCAATGGCATGGGCCAGATCCAGTCCTTATATGGGGATGAGGACACGTTTGCGTTTTTCCCAGGTCTGCTGACTCTCCCATTTGGATTCTTGAACGACTGGTTAAACATGACCACCAATCGAAGGCATGCATCAAACTCCCTGATTTCAAGATTTCAGCGTCTCAACCTGGCATCTCCAACTCCAATGACTCGCCGTCGCCGTCATTCTCGCCAGCCTGCTCGCCGCAACCAGACGTTTCGTGATGCCCTTCCTCCAACATGGGATCAGCTTTGTCGTTTAAGTGCTGATGCATCTAACCTAGTTCGCCTACAAGGACATCCTCGTAATCCAGTTACCTTGTTCCTAGCTATGTTGGTCATTTCATCATGTGAAAATGTTGCTTCCTCCACACCAGGTTTTGTGGGCTTATGTTCCTGATCCCCCAGTGCTTCGCCCTGTCACTTGGGATGATCCAGCTTTTCCTGTCTATATTAATGATACTGAAATTCTTGGTTTCCCGTCCTCTGCTTATGTCTCCCCACTATCTGCTACTTACAACTATTCTGCTCAGGGTGTTGCTCCTCCTATGTGTTTTTATGCCGATCATATCTTTGATCAGGAATCCTATGAATCTCTTGTTTCTTTGCAACCACTTCTAATGTTTCTCTTAATCCTTCCCCTCCGTGGAAGCTTTGTTATCCCACACAGAAACATGCTTTGTATACTACTCTCCCTACCGGATGTACATTGTATGACTGGTCTTCCCCCATCCTCATAACTCTGATCTGTCTCGTTATGAGTCCCCTGGTGGGTAGCGCACTCCTATTTTTACCACTGGCAAGGGTCATACTTATACTTCCCTTTGGAAACTTTTTCTTGCTTTTCACCTTACCCTTGCTGTTGCTGGTTCCCGAAGTAAAACATATCCTACTAGACATCGTATTTTTATTCAATCATGTGTTGCTTCTCCTTATGCTCTTATTGTCAGCAATGTTTCTTTTAATGAATCTTTTGGTCATTATTCTATTACCTGCACCAATTGTACTCTTACTAACTGTCTTGACCCCTCCATGTTCCCTTTACATACTATACTTGTTGTACATCAACCTCCTTGTTATGTTACCTGTTAATATTTCTGGTTCATGGTCAGGTTAGAAATCTAATGCTTCGTCCTAAACGCTTTATTGGTATGCTCATTGCCAGCATTATTGCCATCGTTTCTATTGTAGCTACAGCTGCTACTGATGCAGTTAGTCTTGCACATAGTGTACAAACTACTACTTATGTTAATCATCTTGCTAAAAATATTACTGTTTCCTTGGGTACTCAAATGGATATTGATAAGAAAATTGAAGCTAAACTTAATGCTTTAGAACAAACTGTCACCTTGCTGGGTGATAAGGTTTATAACATCCAAAACCATATGGCCCTCAGATGTCATGTTGATTTTAAATATATTTGTGTTACCAATACTCCTTATAATGAATCTAAATGGAACTGGCCTCTTGTTAAGGCTCACCTTCATGGTATATGGAGCCATAATAACTTGTCTCTTGATATTATTAAACTACAACAAGAAATACATGCCATTGATTTTTCCCGTAGTGAACTACCACAGGACGCTACAATTGCTCATGAAATCATTGCTGTTTTGTCCTCTTGTACTCATGGCTTTCATTTACCATCCTTTTCTTCCATTCTTGCAATCGGTGGCTGTGTTTTGCTGTTGATTGTGTGTCTTCCTCTCCTCTTTCGCTTTGTGTTCTCCTCCCTCCAGAAGATGCAACTCAAACTATTTGAGTTGCATTTAAAAACAAAAAAAGAGGGAAATGTGGGGATCGCTCCCGTTCGCGGTACTTAGCTGTACCGCGACCATTTTGAGCTTGAGCCCATACACGTTTCACCTCTCTCCTGGAGGCTGTTGAGCTGAGGGAAAGGGTGAAGTGTTGATGCATGACTTCTGCAGAATATTCTGGCTACTGACACAAAGAACAGGACGTGCCATGGCGGTTTCATGAGTCATTGAGCGGGCCTGATATGGTAATTCCTGTTTCTGTAAACGTTTTGTGGCTCTGTTTACCCCAAGCGGGCCTGATATGGTGTGTTTCTTAATTCCTGTTTCTGTAAACGTTTTGTTCCCATATTCCCGTATTTACTGTTTCATGTAACTTGCATCATCAACGAAGAACTGAAAAGTATATAATCAGACTTATGCATACAATAAACTTGCTACTCTGGCATGCTACTGGCATCACCTGAGAAGTCCTCCAGACCCCACTGTCTGTCTGTCTGTCTGTCTTTTCTTCCGCGCACTCTCTCCTCCAGGTTGTGAACATCTTCGAGTTGGGGTGAGGCCTCCTGCAGGCCGGGAGCGTCCTGGCAGACGTGCCGGTCCCCTGCACTAGATGTAAAAAAAATGTGATATAACTGCCCCATGGCTTCATCTTGACACTGTTCAGATAAAGCCTATTTATCAAGACAGGCGAATTGCAACAGAGAAAGAGTGTAATACAGGTAGGGCTAGCTAAATGGGAGACAAAGTTATATTATTACTTAAATCACCCTCTTCACAAATATGGAGGCTAGGGTATTTTAAAGGTAACTGGCTAGTCATAAGCAAAAGATTGAAACTGGACCCCTTCCTTATACTATATACAAAAATCAATACAAGATGGATTAAACAGTTATATGTAAAACCCCAAACAATAAAAACTCTGGAAGACAACCTAGTTAATACCATTCAGGACATAGGCAAAGATTTCATGATGAAGATAGCAAAAGCAATTGCAACAAAAGCAAAAATTAACAAATTGGACTTAATTATAAAAAATTTCTGCACAGCAAAAGAAACTATCAACAGAGAGTAAAGAGACAACATACATAATGGGAGTAAGTTTTGCAAACTATGCATCCAACAAAGGTCTAATATCCAGCATCTATAAGGAGATTAAGCAAATTTACAAGAAAACACAACCTCGCTAAAAAGTGGGCAAAGGGTATGAACAGACACTTTTCAAAAGAAGACATACATGAGTCCAATAATCATATTAAAAAAAAGTTCAACATCATCAATTATCAGAGAAAAGCAAATCAAAACCACAATGAGATATCATCACACACCAGTCAGAATGGCTATTACTCAGAAAGGTCAAAATATATTTTTGACCTCAGAAAGGTCAAAATATAAAATATGTTAGCAAGGGTGTGGAGGAAAAGGAGTATTTATACACTGTTGGTGAGAGTGTAATTAGTTCAACCTTTGAGGAAGACAGTGTGGTGATTCCTCAAAGACCTAAAGAGAAAACTACCATTTAACCCAGCAATTTCACTACTGGGTATGTACCCAAAGTGATATAAATCATTCTATTATAAAGACACGTATACACATATGTTCATTGCAATATTATTCATGATAGCAAAGACATGGAATCAACCTAACTGCTCATCAGTGAAAGACTAGATAAAGAAAATGTGGTACATATATATCATGGAATACTAAGCAGCCACAAAAAATAAGATCATTTTTTTTGCAGGGACTTGGATGGAGCTGGAAGCCATTATCTTTAGCAAACTAACACAGGATCAGAAAAACAAATACCGCTTGTTCTCAATTATGAGTGGGAGCTAAATGATGAGAACATATGGACACAGAGAGGAGAACACCATACACTGGAGCCTTTTAGAGGGTGGAGGATGGAAGGAAGAAGAGGATCAGGAAAAATCACTAATGAGTACTAGGCTTAATGTATCTGGATGACAAAATAATCTATTGGAAGATAGGTTGGGTATGTAACAAGCCAGCATATGTACTCCTGAACTGAAATAAAAAGTAATAATAATAAAATTATTATTCTTGTAACAGTGGTAGCTTAATGTTATAGAACAACAGAAATTTTGACCATATATAATTCTATTCTCTGTAGTGCATTGCCATTTTAGAAATTTGTGCAAAACATAATATTAACTAAAATGTATTTAAAAATCAAAACATAAAAAAGTATTTAAAAATAAAAAAATTACAAAAAGATAGTTTGTTGGGCAGCTGGCTAGGGAATAAGGACTGCTGATAAGCCAGAGATGAAATCACAGGGAGTCAAAGTGGGTTCTTCTTGCTGCCTTCTGTTTCTGGGTAGGATCACAGAACTAGTTGAGCCAGATCACTGTTCGGGTGGCACCAGCTGGTCCAACAGAATATAGACTCTGAAAATGTCTTCAGCCCAATCTTAGGTTTTACAATAGTGAGGTTATCTAGAGGAGCATTTGGGGAGATTAGGAATCTTGTGGCCTCTGTCTGCATGACTTCTAAACCCTAATTTCTAATCTTGTGGCTAATTGGTTAGTTCTCCAAAGGTGGTCTGGTTCCCAGGCAAGAAGGGGAAGGAGGGGGTTTCTTTTGGGAAACAAAAATTTCTGCTGTTCTATAATATTAAGCTAGTATTATTACAAACTATAAAACTCCCCCCTCCAGTTAGCTCAAATTAAGCTCAGGAATCAACAAGGGCTATTTGGAGGTTAAAGGAAAATTGGAATTGGTTAGGTCAGACCTCTTTCACTGTCATTTCCTCACCGTTAGAATTTTTGCAAAGACTGTTACAATGGCATGTGACTTTTAAAAAATTATTTTACCTTTTCTGAGACTTTAACTCTTCATCTGTAAAACTGGGGTAATGAGGAAATTTACCTCATGGTTAATGAGGATTAAAGAACACAAAGATATCAATGTATAAATATTAGTTACTTCTAAATTAGTCCTGTCTGTGGTTTTCCTGAAAAAGCTGCAGCTCAAGCAACAGCAAGAACATTTTCTCTGAGCTTATATCATAGCCTTCCCTCTCTGTTTCCAGAGTTCTCTAAATTAGGAAATAAATACTTTCTATTCTCTTTTGCAAACCCACTGTCATGATGAAATCAAGAAATCTAATGTTAAAGAGCCTCTATTCTTCCCTCTTCTAAAAATAATTATTACTCCCCCTTTTGCTGTCGTTGCTATTTTTGGAAGATAGGTTGGGTATGTTGAGTATATGAAAAGAATTAAAAATAATAAAATCTCTAAGGCCATCAATTGTGCCAAACTTAGTAACCATTTCTTTGCCAATGTATTTTCAGATGCCACTAACTCATGTGTTGAATGTGTCACATTTCTCAGCTCTTTAGACAGCAGTCCAAGAGGTCTCAATTTACATACTATTCATCTTCTTGTCGGCTGTTTACTTTTTCAGTCAGTGATTTTTTACATGGGAAACGAAATCCTACTTTATTTCTTCTTCATTGTTTTTCTTTTCATATAATGAAAGATTTCTAATTCTTAATCCTGACTTTCTGGAACGAATAAAAAGGGAAGATAATCTTCAAACAATTTGTTGAAATTACATTATGAGTCAGGAAGATCAAGGGTAGAATCCAAGACTCTTAATCTTCATGGCTTTCTAGATATGCTTGTCTGTTCTTCAAGGAAAGGTTTCTAATTTGACTAACTTGAAGTTTAATGGGGCTTAAGGGAGTCATTGCTTAAGATTTCTCCTAACTGTTCTTATATGCATATGGCATATTTGGAAACTTTAGAATATCTCTCCTATGAGTGCTATTACTTACTGAAGCAAGAATCTTGCCAACTTGATCTCCTTGGTGATTTCTTTACCCCTGAGATGGATTGCTAATGAGGCTGCATGCAACAAATCCTGTGCTCTGCTTAAAGAAGGAATAGCAAATTTATATGGTTGGGATACATAACTCTTTCTGAATGTATAAATTCCCTGCTCATATCTCTGTAAGCTCATGAAGGACATGTAAAAATTTAGTGAATAGGACCCAATGGTACTCTGTTACTCTGTCTTGCATAATAAAATGATATAATTTATCTTGGTTGTCCCATACAACAGAAGCAATATATTTAAAAGACACCTGGGGATACAAAAGTAAATGAGATTCATGTTTGCATGCATTTGGAAATATCGATGATTAAAATTAAATTGAACAAAATACAACAAAACGAGAATATTTTTTAAGGTGAATATGATCAATTCTTCCTGGCAAAATGCTGCTAAAATAAGGTGTGCTTTATTGTTTTAAAAACTATATGACTGAGAAAAATCTATAAATTTAAAGGGCTACAGTCACAAATTAAAAACACAAAACTTACTTATTAAACATGTACTTTGGGCAAAGCTCTTTATAAGAGCATTCTTCAGAACATAGAGATATTTTTTACTTAGTAGCCATTAGGAATTTCATAATCTATCAGGAGACATGAGATAATATTAAAATTATAATTCAAGACAGAATGTGATAAGTGATTTATTCAAAATGTAACTATGGGAGGGGCTAAATAGAAGAAAATAATCTATATTTGGTAAGGTCATTTTTATTTAAATTTTACTAGTTTTCTTAAGTTCGACATGTGTCTGATTTGCAAATAGCCTTTATTTTTGAGAGTCAGAATAATGAGAGAACATAATCAATGCAGTAATGCTCACTATGTGCCGGGCACAACAGCAAACATACTCATAATTATTATAATGTTCAATTCCTGCAACAACTTTTTCAAGAAGTTATTATGAACTGTATTTTACAGATGATTGAACAGACTCACAGTAATCAAGTAGTTTTCTATTGCTACTAGGTGACACAATAAAAATAGGAGTTGGGATTCTTAGACATGAAAACTTCACTATCTTATGTCTTTATCATGAATTTCTATTAAAAAATTGTGTTTTTTCTAAAGTTTCTGTATAAGAAGCCACATTAAAAGTGAAGAAATTATCACAGTTAATTATAAAGAAATAAAAACTTTTATTGCATTTATTTTTTAAATTATGAAAACCATATGTCAAAAAAAGCAATAGAGGGTCAAGTAGTATATACATGGAAGAAGACAGATTCTTAATCTTGATTTTTTCATATGGAAACTGTCTGTGTGTGTTGTGCATATATATGTACAATACACTATATGTATAGTGCATATATGTATTTTCTGTCTACAGGACAAGGATTTTAGTCTATTTAATTTTTATATCCAAGTTCCTAAACTGACACATGATAGATGCTTGCTTGAAAGAAATACTACAGTTTGTCAATGCATGTGAGTAATTGGGCCATGCTGTTTTTATAAATTGTATAATAAAACTGGTGTTTTAATTATTTCTGAAAATGGTGTGTAACATTTATTTAAAGTAAAACTTAAACTTACATATTGATTTTAAATGAACACATTTTTGAAACCACAGTTTGACACTCCTGAATTAATAGAATTTAAGAGAAAAAGAGCACATGAGTAAAGGCATCTATACCTCCCCAAACTGAACATGACAGACTCTTGATTAAGCTAAAACCAAAAATAGAATATATGTGAGAATGGTAAAAAAGTGTGTTGTTTAATTAGAAATCTTTGTATATGAATATCTAAACAGATACTTGTTGTATTAGTCAGTTTTCATGCTGCTGATAAAGACATACTCAAGATTGGGGGAAAAAAGACGTTTAATTGGAGTTACAGTTCCACATTGCTGGGGAGGCCTCAGAATCATGGCAGGAGGCAAAAGATAATTTTTACATGGTGGTGGCAAGAAAAAATGAGGAAGATGCAAAGTGGAAATCCCTGATAAAACTGTCAGATCTTGTGAGACTTATTCACCACAATGAGAACAGTATGAGGGAAACCATACCCATGATTCAAATTACCTCCCAAAACACATGGGAATTATGGGAGTACAATTCAAGATGAGATTTGGGTGAGGACACAAAGCCCAACCATATCATTCTGCCCCTGGCCTCTCCAAATCTCATGTCCTCACATATTAAAACAAATCATGCCTTCCCAACAGTCCCCTAAAGTGTTAACTCATTTCAGCATTAACCCAAAAGTCCACAGTCCCAAGTCTCATCTGAGACAAGCCAAGTCCCTTCAACCTATGAGCCTGTAAAATCTAAAGGGAGCTAGTTACTTTCTAGATACAATGGAGGTACAGGTATTGGGTAAATACAACCATTCTAAATGGGAGAAATTGTATGGATCCAAGTCTGAAATCCAGTAGGACAGTCAAATCTTAAAACTCCAAAATGAACTCTTTTGACTCCATGTCTCATATCCAGGTCACTCTAATGTAAGAGGTAGGTTCCCATGGTCTTGGGCAGCTCCACCCTGTGGCTTTGCAGAGTACAACCTCCCTCCTGGCTGCTTTCAAGGGCTGGCATTCAATGTCTACAGCTTTTCCAGGTGCACAGTGAAAGCTGTCAGTGGATTACCACTCTGGGTTCTGGAGGATGGTGGTCCTCTTCTCACAGCTTTGCTAGGTGGTGCCCGAGTAGGGACTCTGTGTGGGGGCTCCGATCCCACATTTCCCTTCTGCATTGCCTTAGCAGAGATTCTCCATGAGAGCCCCACCCCTGCAGCAAACTTCTTCCTGGGCATTCAAGCATGTCCACACATCTTCTGAAATCTAGGCAGAGGTTCCCAAACCTCAATCCTTGACTTCTGTAGACTGGCAGGCTCAACACCAAGTGGAAGCTGCCAAGGCTTGGAGCTTGAATCATCTGAAGCCATAGCCTGAGCTCTACATTGGCTCCTTTTAGCCAGAGCTGGAGTGACTGGGACACAGAGACACCAAACCCCTAGGCTGCACACAGCTCAGGGACCCTGAGCTCTGCCTAGGAAACCACTTTTTCCTCCCACGTGTCTGGGACTGTGATGAGAGGGGCTGCCATGAAGACATCTGAAATGCCCTGGAGACATTTTCCCCATTGTCTAGAGGATTAATATTTGGCTCCTCATTACTTATGCAAATTTCTGCAGCCAGCTTGAATTTCTCCTCAGAAAATAGGATTTTCTTTTCTATTGCATTTTCAGGCTTCAATTTTTTCAAACTTTAGTGCTCTGTTTCCCTTTTAAAACTGAATGCTTTTAAGAGCACCCAAGTCACCTCTTGAATGCTTTGCTGCTTAGAAATTTCTTCTGCCAGATACCCTAAATCATCTCCCACAAGTTCAAAGTTTCACAAATATCTAGGGCAGGGTCAAAATGCCACCAGTCCCTTTGCTAAAATATAACAAGAGTCACCTTCATTCCATTTCCCAACAAGACCCTCATCTCCATATTAGACTGAATCAGCCTGGACCTTATTGTCCATGTCACTATCAACAATTTTGTCAAAGCCATTCAGAAAATCTCTAGGAGGTTCCAAACTTTGCCACATTTTTCTGTGTTATTATGAGACCTCCAAACTTTTCCAGCCTCTGACTGTTATCAGTTCCAAAGTCACTTCCATATTTTCAGGTATCTTTTCAGCAATGACTCACTCTTCTGGTACACGTTTATTGTATTAGTTCATTTTCATGCTGCTGATAAAGACATACCTGAGACTGGAAAGGAAAAGAGACTTAATTGGAAATACAGTTCCACAGGGCTGCAGAGGTCTCAGAATCATGGTGGAACATGAAAAGTAATTCTTACATGATGGTGGGAAGAGAAAATGAGGAAGATGGAAAAGTGGAAACCCCTGATAAAACCATCAGATCTCTTGAGACTTATTCTTCACTAGCATGAGAACAGTATGGTAGTGAAGAATATGAACCGCCACAATGATTTCAATTCTATCCCACCAGTTTCCTCCTACTACATGCGGGAATTATGGGAGTACAATTCAAGATGAGATTTGGGTGGCGACACAGAGCCAAACCATATCACTCGGAAAGAACTCATCTTCAATGAAGACTTAGCCAGATGCCACAAGCATTAACACACTCACAAAGCTTCAAGGACAGACAAAAGATAGGAGGCTGAGAATGATGATCAATACAATATCCATTCTATCATGGATATCTATCTTCTCTCTGGGTCCTAAAGAGAACTAACACTAAGTATTAAAAAAAAAAATCAAAATAACTACTTCACAAGTCTGTAATACATAAATAATGCATTCTTAATTTTCTAAAACAGTTTTATGGAAAAAGAATCGCAAATTCCATTTCATCAGAGACATCACATTGAGAACACTAATGCATTATCATCAAGAGTCCTGGCTGTTCGAAGACAACCTGGATGGCTAAAGAGTATAAAGGAGAGGTTTATTGGTGATGTCAGTTTGCAAACTGGGAAGAGATAAGTCTGGTGTAAACCAAAGTTGCTCTCCCTTCAAAGAGGGGAATGGAAGATTTGGTTTTATGGCCAGTATCACTGATTTACACAGCAGAGTTGTACGTATTTAGTATGTGTCAACTTCTCATTTGTAATGGGAATTTTAGGATTACGATGTTTCTTAACATTTAAAAACCTGTTTTCAGAGAATGATTTCAAAGGAAGCATATAAAAATCTGTCCCTTTTTGCTCTGATTTGTAGTAAACAGACTATGTTGGAAACAAAGAGACAGTAAACTGGTTTACTTTGGTCCCTGGTAAGATATGTTCTTCTATTTGTCAGTATAACTAGCAATGCATATATTTTGGTTTAATATTGCATTCCTATACACCAATGACAGACAAACAAAGAGCCAAATCATGAGTGAACTCCCATTCACAATTGCTACAAAGAGAATAAAATACCTAGGAATACAACTAGCCAGGGATATGAAGGAGCTCTTCAAGGAGAACTACAAACCACTGCTCAAGGAAGTAAGAGGACACAAACAAATGGAGAAACATTCCATGCTCATGGTCAGGAACAATCAATGTTGTGAAAATGGCCATACTGCCCCAAGTGTATGTATGTGTGTGTGTGTATATATATATATATATATATATATATATATATATATATATATATAAAGAGAAAGAGAGAGAGAGAGGGAGAGAAGAGAGAATGTCCAAAAAATTTCACATCCATCCCTTCTGGTTATCTCTTCCCAAGATAGACTTAATGTTCTACTCAGCCTGACAAAAGTTTAGACAGGTGTATTCCTGAGTTTTGGTTCTAGAACTCCCTCTTTTTAGAGCATTCCCCCCCCCAAAAAAAGAACTTCCCCTGAAAAAAAAATATACCCTTTAATTATAAATCCCTTCTCTGCTCCTTTGAGATGTGAATTTTTTGAAAGCTTTCTTACTAGTTTTACAAGTCAGGACTGTCTCTCAAGGTCCGAAAGTCATCTCCTCAAAATGTAATCATCAGAGGATGATGTAAGCATCAACACCTTTCAGTATCTGGGAAGGGATAACTTCTGCAGAATGCCTTGCTTCGAGTTGTAAAACAACCTCACGTCATCATCTCGCACCAGTTAGAATGGCAATCATTAAAAACTCTGGAGACAACAGATGTTAGAGAGGATGTGGAGAAATAGGAACACTTTTACACTGTTGGTAGGAGTGTAAATTAGTTCAACCATTGTGGAAGACAGTATGGTGATTCCTCAAGGACCTAGAAATAGACATTCCATTTGACCCAGCAATTCCATTACTGGGTATATATCCAAAGGATTATAAATCGTTCTATTATAAGGACACAGGCACACGAATGTTCATTGAAGCACCGTTTACAATAGCAAAGACTTCAAACCAACCCAAATGCTCATCAATGATAGACTGGACAGGGAAAGTATGGCAAATATACACCCTGGAATACTATGCAGCCATAAAAAGTGATGAGTTTGTGTCCTTTGTAGGGACATGGATGAACCTGGAAGCCATCATTCTCAGCAAGCTGACACAAGAACAGAAAATCAAACACCACAGGTTCTCACTCATAGGCGGGTGTTGAACAATGAAAACACATGGACACAGGGAGGGGAGCATCACACACTGAGGTCTGTCGGCAGGGACTAAGGGAGGGACAGTGGAGAGTAGGGAGTTGGGGAGGGATAACATGGGGAAACATGCCAGATATAGGTGATGGAGATGGAGGCAGTAAACCACATTGCCGTGTATATACCTATGCAACAATCCTGCATGTTCTTCACATGTACCCCAGAACCTAAAATGCAATAAAATATATATTTTACTACATTTTATTGCGATTAAATATATATTTTATTGCATTTAATATATATATATAAATATATATAAAAATATATATATATATATGAGAAAGCTTACTTTATTTTAAAGGGGGTAGGGGGCACAGCCAATTATCCAAAAAAAAAAAAAAATAGGCCCATGATTTTCTCAATGCAGCTCTTTGAAACCTCCAGTGTTTTCTTTGAATTGAAGGTGAACTCAGGCTGACTCTACCCTACTGCAATAGCCCTAAGTAAAATATCCCTGATTGTCTACTGCAACTTTTCTTCTGATAGCTGCTAAAATAGCAATTCTATATGTTTAGAAATAAACTTAAATTAGTATTCCTAATAGTTTGAAATCATCAAGTCTCACCTATTTGTTTTCAAAACTTTTGTTTCATTTGTTTAATTTTTTGTAGCTTGCAGCCATTTACACCTTTCTCTTAAACTGTCTTTTTTTTAAATCCTAGTAGGTAACAGTAATTAGGGAAAGCAAATTTTGCCACTTTTATAAATTTTTACTATTTCTTAGCAAAAGATGTTTGTTGTGGGGAGGTGTTAAGTAAACAGATAAAAGATGTTTTGAAAAATAATCCATAAATGTAATTGTCCATGCTATCTTTTCCTTCCAGCTGCCACCTTACATTAAGAACTACCTAGTTTTGTAAATGTGTAAGAAAAGCACATTAAAAATGAAATAAAATATCCAAAGATAAATTAAATTGTGACCTAACCCAAATTTTTAATACATTTTTTCAAGGAGTCTGTAAATAATTGAGAAAATCGATGAGTTAGATCAGTATATCCAAAAGTCTGTTTCCTGAAACACTAGTCTCCAAATGCTATAAGGAATATATTGCTCTGGATAAATAATTATTTAAAAAATGCTGCATATTATATTATCAACATGAAGATTCAAATTGCACAGTAGTTAATAAAATCCAAGCATTTTGCAGTAAACCATGAGAATGAGTATAATTCAATAATTCCAAATTTATTTTTCTAAGGAAGTTTTCTAATTGGCGTGTGATTCTCTTTCCGGAGCTCATTTACTATACATATACATACTATATTGAGTAAACCTACAAGTTAGGAAGAATATTAAAATTTACTTAAAACTCTTTTGATCTCTAATATCATCCTAATTGAGTTTTTATAGCAGGAGTTGACACATTTTTATTTTTTACTTCTTTTTTTAGACAGAATGTCACTTTGTCACCCAGCCTGAGGTGCAGTGGCATAATCTCGGCTCACTGCAACCTCCGCCTCCTTGGTTCAAATGATTCTCCTGTCTCGTCCTCCTGAGTAGCTGGGATTACAGGAGTGAGCCACCATGCCCAGCTAATTTTTGCATATTTAGCAGGGACGACATTTGATCATGTTGGTCAGTCTGGTCTAGAAACCCTGACCTTGTGATCTGCCCATCTCAGCCTCCCAAAGTGCTGGGATTACAGGAATGAGCCACTGCACCCAGCCTATTTTTTGCATTTAAAGACTTTAACCTGCTTCTAATTTCTCCTAAAACAAAAGCAAAGTACTATAAAGTGCCATTCCAAATCTGTGCAATGCCCCAGCTATTATTGACCCAATCTATTTATGCTTCTGCAAAATAAGCTATGTATAATTTTTATGCCTTCTCTTTTTTTACTGTTGTAAACATGGTTTCCTCGATCTATGATCCCCTCCCAGTTTCACCCTCCTGGAATATTTTTATTGGTTTTTTAAGGCCCAGTGCAAACAGTTGTGGTGCATAGTCATTGGCTTCATGGCTGTCTCATGTATGATACATTGAATTTGCTGGTGTATATTACAGCATCTATGTAATACTTCTCATGCAGGCTGCTGTAATAGTCAATTCATGCCTGCAGCCTGTCTCAGAAGTGGCAACTGAGTTAGAGTTCCAGCAGCTATTGCTGAAACTTCCCAATTACTCAGTCAGATTCCTAATCATAGAAGAAGATGAAGCTCTTCAATGAATGCGGTCTATTGTTTGGTTTTGGGGGCCATTTCTAAAAGCCCAACTTAGTATGTTTCTTTATCTCTCTTAAAGATTTAAAATGAAACCTCGGTAAACAGCAAGCAAAGCTCTTTCTGCTATAAACAGAGTATTCCGTTCTCTGCAACTAAATCCTGACCTTTAAAAATGTCCTATCTTCTGAAAATTCTCTCTCATTTTGGGGACATTTAGCTGTTTTTTTATGGCAATTTGTATATATTCATTGTTGGGTGTGGCCCACAGAGCCTGACCCAGTGATGGATGAGCAAATGTACTCAGACACAGCTATCCAGTGAAAGAGCAGACTAGTGGTCTGGGCCACTTACAAACCCTGAGGAGGGTGCTGTGGAGTCAGCAGCCACGATCCTCACCAACTGGCACTGCAGGCATCCTATTCAGTATAGATTTAATGACAGAGGTTTTGAGTCAACGCACTAGTGGATAATTAACATGGTTTCCTTCCCTGGAGAGAGCAGCCCCATGAATGATTAAAGGCCAGATTCTGAAGCCTGAAGCAAACACCATTTGTAAGTAATAACATTGCTGGCCCCCTGAGTAGAGAGTAGTCATGTGCCGGTGGATGTTCAAACGTCCGTCTTAGGACTACATGAGTAAACAAGCTCTTTAGATAAACTCTCTTACATTCTTTGTGCCTAATTGCCTCTAGGTATGAAGTACCACCTTTGGCTCATTCATTCCTGAGGCCTTTGCAAAAACCTTCTGGCCTTCCAAGAAGGTTTGCATCCTTTTCTCTATAATTTTTCTCTTATAATTTCTCCCACCACCCTGACTGAACCCCTACAATTTAATAGCAATTTTTAATTTTAATTTTATGCTTATTCCTTACAGTGAAATCCTACCACACTTTATAATTGCCATTTCATTCTTCTGTGTGTTCCAAAAGAAAAATCTTTCTTGTATCCCTTTTTAAAAAATATATTTGAGAAGCTTGACTTCTTTGGAATTCAACTGATTGCCTTGGTTCTCAGCCCTGTAAGGGGCCTTAAGGTTAAATGATCTGTCTTTACTCTTTTGTTAGGCTGGGAACAACCTTCTCTTGCCAATTTCTAAAATCTAAGTGAAATCATAAACTATTCTTGTTTTTATGATTAATTTCCCAACAACAATTAGGTAAACATTTCTAAAATGCTATGTATTTTTATTATTTACATTTTATGATTATAATTTACCTGAAATTTAATGTGTAAAGTGATAGATAAACATATCTTTTATTGAATAATGCTTCCTCACTGATGTGAACTACCAACTTTACCATGTACCACAAATGAACATCTACTCTGGACATTTTTTCCTGCTGTAAGAAGCATCTATTCTTCAGATATTATAACCTTGTTTTTCTCACTGTAACTTGATAATGGATTTAATATCTGATAATATATGTCTTTCTACCTATTCTTCTTTCAAAAAGTTCATGTTATTTTCATTTTTAAACTTATTTTTCAGCTAGAACTTAGAATTCATTTAATTTTAACAATAAGCTAATTGCAACTATGTAAAATTGAAACATTAACTAAAGGAAGTATTTATATTTTTGAGAATCATCTTCCTATCTGGGAGCAAAAAGTAACTTTCTATTTATTCAGCTTTTCTTTGATTTTCTAACACAATTTTATATTTTTATTCATGCAATTTTGAATATTTCTTCTGATTTTTACATTTAGCTGTTATTTTAAAAAGATATTTTATTTTGTAATTTTTAAATTTTTAATTATTATTGCTACATACCAGTTGTATATATTTACGAGACATATGTGATGCTTTTATGTAAGCATATAATGTGTAATGACTAAATCAGAATTATTGAGATATTTATTACCTCAAACATTTATCATTTCTTTCTGTTTGGATGATTCCAAATCAACTCTTCTAGTTGTTTTGAAATATACAATAAATTATTGTTAACTATAGTTGCTCTATTGTGCTACCAGACACTAGATCTTATTTCTTCTCTCTAACTATATTATTAGATCAACACACTGTTTATCCTGGCCTCTCCTCTATCCTTCCCAGCCTCTAATAACCATCATTTTATTCTCTATCTCCATGAATACTTTTTTGGTTCCATATAAGTGAGAGCATGTGATAGCTGTCTATCTGTACTTTGCTTATTTCACTTAACATCATATTCCTTAGTTTTATCCATGGTGTTGCAAATAACAGGATTTCATTATATTTTTATGGCTGATTAATATTTCATTGTGTATATGTACCACATTTTCTTTATCTATTTATCTGTTGATGGAGACTTTGATTGACTCCATAACATGGCTATCATGAATATTGCTGCAATAAACTTGGGAATGCAGCTATCTCTTCAACATAACTAATTTCCCTTATACGCTATTAGTGCAGATGTAAATTAGTACAGTCACTATAAAGAACAGTATAGAGTATCCTCAAAAAATTGCCACCCAGACCTACTATATGATCTAGCAATCCTATTGCTAGGTATGTGTTGGAAAGAACATTTTAAAAAGCATTCCTCCGTCACTTTGGGAGGCTGAGGTGGGTGGATCACGAGTTCAGGAGTTCAAGATCAGCCTGGCTAATACTGTGAAACCCCACCTCTACTAAAAATGCAAAAAATTAGCCGGGCAGGGTGGCATGCGCCTGTAGTCTCAGCTACTTTGGAGGCTGAGGCAGAAGAATCACTTCAACTCCATTTCAAAAAAAAAAAAAAAAAAAAAGAAAGAAAGAAAAGAAAGCATTCCTTTTTAGTTTGTAAGTATTAATATTTTTGTTGACCTTTCAAACTGCCACATTAGTGAATTCATTTTATAATCACAAATACATGGTTAGTTTTAATAAATGATCTTATGAAATCTATTAGGATAATTGCTTTAATATCCCCCTTGACTAATTGTTTCTATTAATTTTGAATGTCATTTTTAAAAATCAACTAGATATATGATCAGTTTATATTCATTAGCTTTTCCAGAATTAACTCACAGATTTCTTTTTCAATTACATCATTTTTGTTTAATGAACTAAATTTGACCACTGCATTTATTAATCCCTTTCATCAAATTTTATTTTCTAATATATTATTATGATATGTTTATCAGTGTTTCCTCTTTGCCGAATATTAAAATCACCTTTGGTATTTACTTTAAAAAACAAGTAAATTAAAAAACCCAACTATAGATGCCAAATGCATTTCTAGAGTTTCTAATTTAACCAATATCAGATGAGAGTTATTAAAAAATCTAGTTTGAAGCTAGAGTTAAAATAATTTGGTTACAACATTTCATGTTAATATCTAAATTATTAAAGTTATCAACTTTCCATTAATTATTTTTGTGATGTTATTTTATAATTTTTGTTAGGTATCATTTTCCTATTATTACATATTATATAATTACAGTCATAATTTATCCATTTTATTCAATTAGTAAAAAGTTTTACATTCCTATATAGTTGTATTCCTTTGGTTATTATTAATGTTAAATTATAGCACCATTATATTAACATATTAAAATAAAATATAATTTATATTTTCTATTATTTACAAATTTGGAGGTCTTAATTGTGGTTAAAAATTTTTTAATGCTGGCTTTGATTATGAAAAGAAAGATTAACTTTCTTTTGCCTATAAAATGTTATTCCCAACTTAATTACCATTATACTAATAACAACAATATATGTATATACCTATATAAAATATTCACTTTTTGAGATAATCCCAAAGAAAGAAAAATGTTTAAAATTTCACAGTTTTCTAAATTGTGCTATAACTTTTAAATTTGTAATTTTTATCCCTAGCCATTTTATACAATTTGTTATTTTGATAGATAAATGCTATACTGAATGTTACATTATATTTTCAATATTATGAAATATTTTATTTGGTTTAATGTAATTATTTTTGATTTGTAAGGTTTTAATTAAAGTATCATACCTCTTGCTTTATGTGTTTCTCTTATGTATTTTTTCATTGTGTTGTTACTTTTAACTAGTACCATTAAATTTTTACATGTGCTTTTTAATCAGCCAATTAATTAACTTTGTTTTTAAACAAGATTTGGGAAATTTTAACTTCACATGTTAGTGTTAACATGTAAACATTGTCATTTGCATTAAATCTGATCTTCCATTGGTCATCTTTTAGATGTCCTTTTTTTAATGCTTTTAGAAAATTATTTAATGAAAAGTGCATCTTTTCTTTACCCACTGACAATTTGGAATATAATATTTGAAACAACTAAATTCTATTAATTGATCTCAAAACACTTAAACTTACATTTCTCTAGTTTGAATATCTAATAAGAAAAAATGAGCTATTCTCCACAAGGCAGTCATGTACGATAGAGAAATCAGAATGGCTTTACTCCCCTCTAATACCCCTTCACTTTCCAGTTTTTTTTAATGAAATATAGGATTTTAAGGTAGTTATCACTATTAGTTTTAAAAATTTTATTAATATGTGCCTTCACTGCTAAATATGTATGGTGTTTTATTCTGTTTAATAGCATCTATACAATTTTTTACTGATGAAAATACAATGAAACCATCTCAGAATGTCAATATTAGTTAAAGCAGTACTCAGACTGACCATTCTAATTAATGTAAAAATACCAAACTTTCATACCACACAGTTATTCTTGAAATTAGGATCAAGATTATGCCATCACTACATTCATGGAGTATTGTGTTCCAAATTCCAAATCAATTTATAGATCTAATCCCTTAAATTTTCTATAATTTCTAGTACAAGCAGAAAAAACAGTTACTTTAAAATACATACTTGCACACAAGCAATGTGAAGTAGATAACAAAACTGCAGGTTTTTACTTCTAGTTAGGTGATTTGTTTCTCTAGATAACAAATTGACACCTATTTTCTGTATTTTTTAATACATTTATGTAGAAAAAAATCTTTCCGGGATCTAGATCACAGTAATAGTACACAATTGATTTAAATGGACTATATCAATCACCTTTAAATGTTCTAAAAATTATCCTTCCTGAGTCAAGAACAATGAACAACATTCTCATTGGTCTAACTGCATTTTAATTTATAGAAATAATAATTTAATAAATAAGAAGGCTGGGAGAAAACTTTTGGAGATGATGGATATGTTTACAATAAAGAATGTCATGATCATTTCATAAGTGCATACTTATCCCCAAACTCATCATGTTGTATACATTAAATGTGCACCACATTTTGTATTGCCAATCATACGTCGATAAAGTGTTTTAAAAAGTGAAAGATAAGAATGCATTTTATATTTCAAGAAACACTGTAGTTTGCATTTAAAACAATATGAGTTTTGGTATTAAACAATGGTAGACTGGCATTTCAACTCCCTGCTTATTATCTATCTAATTCTGTACAGTTTAATCTCTGGTGCTTCCATTTGCCCTTGAAAGTTTCCTAAGTACCTCATGGAATTGCTGTGAGATGGAATAAATTAATGAACGAAAGCACTTACCACCATTTCTGTTGTGTACTAGCACTCAATAAATGTTAACTGGAGATTGGATATCTACTGTGATATATATATGGTTAAGCAGTTACATCTTTTTGAATTTACTATGTATCATATGAAGAGCTGACATTCAAAATAGACACAGACCAGTACAATATCTATAGTAGCCAAAGTGACCTCACCAATCAGAATAGTCCATATGCTCTAATTACTGGTGCCCACTTGCTAAAATCAGTAGGGTATAAGATATGAAATGTTAAAATTATATACTGGAAGAAAACTTCATGCATCTATCACTCTGTAGTTATTCTTATATGTGCTTGTGTTTTGTATCTTTATTTATTATAAAATATATGCAAATAAACACAGCTCTTATGATTTCCTGAGGAAACAAAACACATAATCAGGTTTTAAAGTAATTACCATATTAAATACAAGAGAAATAAGATAACACAAAAGACATTAATTGATAACATAGGCTACTTAATGTTATTTTTATAATATAAGAGCAAAAATGAGAGGAAATAATAAATTAACATAATTTTAAATTAAAATAGTTTTTAAGTTGAAATATGGAACTGAGAAAATTGTAATTTAAATTACCTAGGATAAGAAAAAATTAATGTAGATTTATATATTAAGGACATGCCCACCCTATTTTTAAATAAATACCTACATACAGCTTAATATCTAAAATTGACTTACTAAAATATTCTAATAGAAGAATTTCAATATATAATTTCTGAATTATGCTAAAGTAGCTCCATCAGTGCTATGATAAGATAAGCAGATATAATTTACATGAGTGCTATAGTTTGAGATGCTTGATTTGTTAACCTCAAAAAAGCGGGGTTTATTTGCCTGGTAACAAATGACTCTTCATGAGAAGGCAGGGTTTGATCAGTAGAAGTTTTATTACCTGGCACAAGTAAGGAGGACACAGGAACTCTTCTCTGAAGCAGTGTCTTTCTGAGGGAAAATGACAAGAGAGTTTTATGAGAGGGGAGACGGGGGAGAGGGTGCATCATCACATGTAAAGGAAGGGCTCCAGCAGTGCAAAACACAGTGAGCAATTATGCCAACTCATAGGTTGTATGTCATGATACTGAAGCTGTAGCTTTTCTGGGCTTGGAGACTTTAGGATGGTAATGAGAAAAGTTCACTTGGCTCCATCTATAAGTTGCCAGAGTCTGTCAGAGATGGTTCCAACCAACAAAGTGATCACATTCCACACAGTGTTTGGGGAAAAACAGCCTGCAGGGCATAGGCTCTAAAACAGGCTGATAGCTCTGATTGAGTAAAGGCCTATAATCTCTGGAGACCCTTCCTGTCTGCTTATAGGCTAACAATATGGTTTACAATGGCTCCTCTGAGGAAATGTTGCATAAAAATTAACTTGCCACTTGGATTTTTTTTCTAAAAAAAGGAATACATTAGAATGATGCGTAAATACAATTTAATAAAACTACATTTTCAAAGGATTAAGAGAATCTCTCAGCAGTTTCCTATTTTATTTTAATACATATTTTTAAATAACAAAGTCTATGTCAAACAGGAAGATGGAACTGAAGCAGGAGTGGCTGCAAGAAACAGACCCCTGGGACACCAAATTAGGAAGGAAGAGGTGATTTATTAGGCTGGGAGCAAGGCGACATAGTTGTCTAACAGCCAAGCTCCTCTAACAAAGCTGCCTTTATATAGGCTTACAGCTCTAGATATTACATGTGAAAGGGTCTTGGGTTTACAGCCTTAGAAATTACATGGGAAAGGGTCTTGGGTATACAGTTTTAGAAATTACATGTGAAAGGGTCTTGGTCCATGGAGTAGGAGTGGGGTGGGGGTTTGATCTTGTTTAAGAAAAAACAATGCCTTCTGGAAAGATTCCCCCATATCATGCCTGCTATCTGCCTTTTCTTCTATTGAAATGCAGTGTGGAAGTCAAGGGGGAGGTGATCTTAGATGCTTGGGTCTCTTTCCTCAGAACTACTTGTCTAAGACAAACATTCTTTGAAATTAGTATTTTTAATTCATTTTTAATTTAAAAGCATCCTCCAGTTCACTAAGAATATCTTATGTATTAAAAAAAAGTGAAAGATAAATTTAATAATTAAATATACCATTGTGAATTACAGTTTTTTACTTCAGCAAGTATGGCACCTTTAAAAAAAATGCCTTCCCTAACTTATACAAATTAATTCATATTTTTAACTTATCTCAGTTAACAAAGTATAGTAATTACAAATTAATAAATTGCACCACAAGAGAAAATCCAGATCCTGCAGAAGAGTTATGCTTAATAAGATTAACAATGCAATTATTATATAAACTCAACAAATATTATGGAAATAAAAAATGTTGATGTGAACATATAAAATGAAAAACTACTGAAGATCATAATTGATATTGAAATGTTTTCTGTCAGATATTTTAACAAACAATTTATTAGTTAATATGATCATTTTTCTATTAACAATATGATGAATAAAATTTGGCGAAAAGAGACAAGGTGATCCACACTGAGAAATACAGAACGAAGGGTTGAGACAGAACAATCATTGACCTTGTAATTTGTCTACTTCATTTGTTCATCTCTTGGAGTAACAGGAAAAAGAAAACACATAAAAGTAGGGGTTTGGGAAAATTTACAATTTTTTTATCATTTAATGAAGTTTAAATATCTTTGTTTATAATGTGGATTATTTCACTATTCCATTCCTGCATTGGTATGGGTTGGGTCTGTGTCCCCACCCAAATCTCATCTGGAATTGTACTCCCATAATTCCTTTGTGTTGTGGCAGGGACCCGATGAGAGGTAATTTAAATCATGGGGGTGGTTTCCCCCACACTGTTCTCATGGTAGTGAATAAGTCTCAAAAGATCTGATAGTTTTATCAGGGGTTTCTACTTATGCATCCTCCTCATTTTTCTCTTGCTGCTGCCATGTAAGAAGTGCCTTTTGCCTCCTGCCATGATTCTGAGGCCTCACCAGCCATGCAGAATTGTAAGTCCAATTAAACCTCTTTTTCTTCCCAGTCTCAGGTATGTCTTTATCAGCAGCATGTAAATGAACTGATACAGTAAACTCCTACCAGTAGAGTGGGGCATTGCTGAAATGATACACAAAAACATGGAAGCGACTTTGAAACTGGGTAACAGGAAGAGGTTGGAACAGTTTGAAAGGTTCAGAAGACAGATAATGTGAGAAACTTTGGAACCTCCTAGAGATTTGTTGACCAGCTTTGACAAAAATGCTGACAGTAATATGAATAAGGTCTAGGTTGAGGGGGTCTCAAATGAAGATGAGGAACTTGTTGGCAACTTGAGCAAAAGTGACTCTTGCTCTATTTTAACAAAGAGACTGGTGGCATATTGACCCTGCCCTAGAGATGTGTGGAACTTTGAATTTGAGGGAGATGATTTAGGGTATCTGGCAGAATAAATTTCTAAGCAGCAAAACATTCAAGAGGTGACTTGAGTGCTGTTAAAGGCATTGAGTTTTAAAAGGGAAACCGCATAAAAGTTCAGAACATTTGCAGCCTGACAATGCAATAGGAAAGAAACACTCATTTTTTTTAGGAGAAATTCAAGCTGGCTGTATAAATTTGCATAAGTAACAAGCAGTGGAATGTTAATCCTCAAGACAGTCAGGAAAGTGGATTTGGGAGGAAGGAGAAGTATTTTAAATACTTCAATTATCACGCTTCTTTAATATCCAAATGAAAATTTTACCTCACAATAAAATATATCCATTTAACTTAGAAGATGTGGACGGACTGGATTGCTAGAATGTACTGGCACAAAAGTATATTGGAAATAAAGCAGTTGAGAAAATTTCCCTAAGGTAATGGGTAGAAAAGGGAGGAGGTGGTCAGGCATGGTTGCTCACACCTGTAATCCCAGCACTTTGATAGACAGAGGCAGGTGGATCACCTGAGGTTAGAAGTTCAAGAATAGCCTGGCTAACATGGTGAAACCACGTTTCTACTAAAAATAGAAAATAAAAAAAAAATTAGCCAGGCCTAGTGGTGCATGCCTATAATCCCAGCTATTCTGGAGACTGAGGAAGGAGAATCACTTGAACCTGGGAAGTAGAGGTTGCAGTGTGCCAAGATCATGCCACTGCACTCCAGCTTGGGGAACAAGAGTGAAACTCTGTCTCAAAAAAAAAAAAAAAGAAAGAAAAGGAAAAAAAGATGGGGAGGGGGAGGCCCTGGAATTGATTCCTGGTAGCATTTAAGAGCTGTAAAATAAGAGGAACATGAAAAGAATGTTGAAGAATTACCAAAGTAGTAGGTGGAAAATTTAAGGAAGTATGTTAGAATATACAACAAATAGTGAGTATTTCTAGAGCAAAAGGTATATTTGGATAAATGCTGGTGAGTGGTTAAGTGAACTCAGAGTTCTATTATTAAGTAAATTTTTCAAGACTTTTCAGGACAAAACGTCAGATTGCAATAGGTATTTTGAACCCTTGTTATTTATAGATGTAGTTATTCCTTTTAAGAAATTTTCTTTTATTTTATGTTTTCATACATTTTTATGTTCCATTTCTTAGGTTGTGTAATCCAGGTGCATTATTTATCCTTACAGTGGATGGCTTTTTCTGTCCTCTGTATCTATTAGTAATGATAAGTAGAGTGAGATATCCTAAGCCTTTCTCTTAGTAAGTAGTTTACATTTCTTCCACATCTCTTCTTTTTTTCACAGTCGCAAATCTCCATTTTACTTCTGTTGACTTGTGAACTCAATTGATTTCTATTGTCTTTTAATTATCCTGTCATCGCCTTCTGCTATTTCACCATCTTATCTGTGAGCCTTAGAAGAGTTAGACTCTGCTTCTTTGTATGGACCCCTACTATACCATGCTCCCTGCTCATCATACAAAGCCATATGTATATTTTTCTTTCCCTTAAAGATGCAAGACATAGCTTCCTCCCCACAGAGCATAGGTTAATATCACTTCTTCAGAAGTATTTCTTTTTTTTTGGCTGTCACATTTAAAGCAGATCTAGCACCACCAACACTGGTCTAGGAGTTTTATTGTCTTCATAACACTTGTTATAATACTAAGTGTTCGTGTATTATTTTCACTTGTGACTTGTAGATCTCTATTCTTCTACAATGTAAGCTCCATTTGAGCAGGGACCTGATATGATTACTAAGGTAATTCCTAGCACCAGAAATAGTGTCTAAAATTTGTTAAATGCTCAACAAATATTTGTTGACTAAGAGACAAACTCAGTGACCAGAGTCCCTATGAGTCATTTTTAGAGAAGCAAAAGCATCATAGTGAAATTGAGCCAACCAAGAAATAATTTAACTCTTTTTAGTCAGGGTTTTGCTTCAACCTTGGTTGAAGCACAGTGGCATGATCATGGCTCACTTCAGCCTCTATTTCCTTGGGTAAAGCTATCCTCCTGCCTCAGCTTTCTGAGTAGCTTGGACTACAGTCATGCACTAACATTCCTGGCTTTTTAAGTTTTATATATATATATATATATATATATATATATATATATATACACGTTTTTATATTATATATATTTATATATTAAATATATTTATATAAATACACATAATATATAAATATATATATATATAAAATTTAAAAAGCCAGGAATGTTGGTGCATGCCTGTGTGTGCATGTGTGTGTGTGTGTGTGTGTGTGTGTATATATACATGTATATATATATATTTAGACAGATTCTCACTGTGTTGCCTAGGCTGGTCTCAAATTCCCTGGGCTCAAGTGACTCTCCTGCTTTGACCTCCCAAAGTATTGAGATTACAGCATGAGTCACCATGCACAGCCAAGAAATAAACCAATATTAAGAACTTTGGAAAGAAAAACTCTCTTTTTAAACTCTTTGTTGAGTCTAAAATTGGAATAGAGTAAAAAGCTAAACAACTGTGATAATTGGAGTTAAGAACAGAAACTCTAAGTTGATATGCAAGATGGCTGACTAGACACAACCAGGAGGAACATCTGCCATCAAGGGATAGGGACACTGAAAAGACTAGCACACTCTGAGCAGATCTTCAGAGAGAAAGTACTTAGGATAGTTGGAGGGAAGATACAGACACTGGGCTGAATGGGGAAGAAAGTTAGGAACTCTGCCCAGGACTACCATGCACAGGAACTCATTCCTGGCTCCCAGTGCTTCCTGGGGAAGGGGTAAGCTGAGTAGGCGGGGAGCGACCCTCTCTCACCATTGGCCTCTGGAATCCTAAGAGGAGGGGTCCCCACAACTCCCACTGATGCTTGAGCTGACAAGCAGAGCTTCTTAGAGATGTGGTAGAAGCAGAATTCCTGCCTATGCAGACTCCAGAGGTTTTGGTGTACGAACTTCTGCAGTGTAGCACAGCCGGAGACATGCATTCCCTAAGGCTTACCATGCTTTCATAGAAGTTTTTAGCCTTTGGGGAACTATTAGACCTAAACAGAGAAGGGAAATCTTGCTTTTAAGAAGGGACCAATCCATCCTGAGTGCCCCACTGTCAGCTGGCCTCTACCAGGACCCCACTCTGTCTTTTCTGCTTGAAGTGGAGCCATGGACTGGGTACCCAACCAGTGTGTCACCTGCATTACAGCTTCTGCACTGGCAGACTGTGCCTGACCATTAGAGAGATCCACCAGACCAGCCTCCATCCACACCTGCCACCCCACCAGCATTTTCCTTCAACTGGAGCCTCTCCAGTGCTACTTTACAGGAAGACAGTCACCCATAGCCACTCCTCACACTGCTTTACCTATGCACATGTGCTTGGACAGACCTTACCTCTCCCACCCTGCTGGCATGGGAGTCACTGCACATGTGACCCTACTGTGTCACTGCTGCTAGCATGAGTAACCCAGTGACCCATCCAACCTCCCTGCTGCATTACCATGGCCAGTACCAATGCAAGCATGGAGGCCAATAGCCCCATTCTCCCAACCTGTCATAGCCATTGTTGCCAGCACAAATGCACATGTAAAGGCGACTGGCCCTGTGCCTTCACTGCCACTAGCATGACTGTGCTCAGGGAGGCAGCCAGACCCATGCAGTCAGGTGCCCCATTCTTGTACCACGAGGGCCACTGGTATGAATGAGCACAAAAATGCCAGTGCCTTACCGCCCCCACCACCCCATCCTTGCACCAAAACTATTGCAGCTGAGAATGACTGGATGGATACTAGCATCCACATACCCAACAGCACCGCATCACAGCTGACAAGCATGCACCCCACCATGCTCACACTGCCGCTGGCAGGGGCAAATGAGCATGAATCCCACTGTCATTACCCCATGAAGTGCTTTGGCTGGCACTACTGATTGGAATTCTCTAGCCAGCACTCTGGGAAAACTTTGGCCTTTCCATTATAGCAGGTTCCTAACATAAGGGGCAGAGATCAAAGTTGAGAACCCAACACAAGCCAGTTGACAGAATCCACCTTATACCACAATCAAACCCACAGGAACATCAAAGAAAATAAAAGCAAAAAAGAAAAAAAGGGCAGCAACTCAAAGACGGAAGGAACATGAGCTCACACAGATGAAAACCCTAGTGATCGAAAAACCAGAGTGTCATCTTACAACCAACCAACTGCACGAGTTCCCTAGCAATGGTTTCTAAGTAAGCTAAAGTGGCTGAAATGACAGAAATAGAATTCAGAATACAAAAAATAATAAAAATCATTGAGATTCAGGAGACAGTCAAAACCCAATTTAAAAAATCAAAGTAATACAATTAAATGACACCAGAGATGAAAGGCAAAATGACCATTTTAAGAAAGAACCAAACTGATCCGATAGAGTCAAAAAGTTCACTTCAAAGTTTCAGAACACGATTGAATTATTAACAGGAGAATCTAACAAGCTGAGGAAAGAATCTCAGAGCTTAAAGACTGGTTTTCCAAAATAACTCAGTGAGACAGAAATAAAGAAAGAAGAATAAAGAATTAATAAAACCTTCAACACATATGGGATTATATAAAGAGACGAAACTTCATTTCAATGGTATCCCTGAAAGAGAGGGAGAGAAATCAAACAAAAATTTTATCAACCTTTCTTGAGAGGCCAGTATTCAAATTCAGAAAAAGCAGAAAATATGTGGAAAATGTTACACAAGATGACTATCCTCAAGACACAGAATCATCAGATTCTTCAAGTTCAAATGAAAGAAAAAAAATATTAAAGGCAGCCAGAAAAAAAAAAAAAGCAATAGGTCACTTAAAAAAGAGAATCTAATTAGGCTAACAGTGAAGCTTTCAGCATAAACACAAACCAGAAGAGATTTGAGGAGTATATTTTGCATTTTTCACAAAAATAGTTTCCACTCAAAATTTCCTATACAGCCAAATTAAGCTGCATATGGAAGGAGAAATATAATCCTTTACAAACAAGAAAATTCTAAGGGAACTTCTTACCACAAGATTTCCCTAACAAGAGGTTCTGAAGGGAGTGTAAAATATAGAAAGGAAAGAGTATATTACTGGCCACTACAAAAATACACTTAAGTACATAGACTAGTGACACTATAAAACAATTATACAAACATGTCTACATAATACTCAGTATCAACACAATAACAGGATTAGATTTGCACATATCAATATTAACCTTGGATGTAAATGAGCTAAATGCCCTAAGAGGCACAGAGTGGCAAATTGGATTAAAAAAAATGAAAACCCAATGGTATGCTGTCTTCAAGAAACCCAACTCATGTGCAGTGACACCTACAGGCTCAAAATAAAGGAATGATGAAAAATCTACCAAGTAAACAGAAAACAGAAAAAAAAAGTAGGGATTGCTACTCTAATTCCAGACAAAACAGATTTCTAAGCCAACAAACATCTAAAAAGACAAAGAAGGGCATTAAATTATGGTAAAGGGTTCAGTTCAATAAGAAGACATAACTATGCTAAATATATATATGCACTTAACACAGGAGCACATAGATTAATAAAGCAGGTTTTCAGACATATACAAAGAGACTTATATAGTTACACAATAATAGTGGTAGACTTTGACATCCCACCAACTGTGTTAGAAAGATCATTAGGGCAGAATACTAACAAAGATATTTAGGACCTGAACTAAACCTTTGACAAAGTAGACCTAATAGAGATCTACAGAACTCTCCATCCCCAAACGACAGAATATACAGTTTTGTCATCTGCAAAAGGAACAAACTCTAAAATAAAGCACCCAATTGGCCATAAAACAATCTTCAACAAATTCAAAACAACTAACTACACTCTTAGACCACAGCACAAGAGAAATAGGAATCAATACAAAGTAAATAGCTCAAAATGATATGGAAATTTAAAAAGCATCCCCAAATGACTTTTGGGTAAATAAGACATTAAGGCAGAAATCAATAAATTCTTTGAAACTAATGAGAATTTAAAACATACCATAATCTTTTGGAGACAGCTGCAGCAGTGTTAAGAGGGAAGTTTACAGTCTTAACACCCACATCAAAAAGTTAAAAATATCTCAGATTAGCAACCTAACATCACATCTATAGCAACTAGTGAAACAAGAGCTAACCAGCCTCAAAGCTAGCAGAGGACAAAAAGTAACCAAAATCAAATATAAATTGAAGGAAAATGATATACAAAACTTTAACAAATTTAGTTGTTTGTTGAAATAATGAACAAGCTTGATTAGAGCTAGCTAAACTAATAATGAAAAAAAGAGAGAAGATTCAAATAAACACAATTATAAATGACAAAGGGGATGTTACCAACAACTCCACAGGAATACAACAAATGCTCAGAGACTATTATGAACACCTCTATGCATACAATTTAGAAAACCTAGAAGAAATGGATAAATTCCTGGAAACATACAACCTCCAAAAATTGAACCAGAAAGAAATTGATTCCTTGAGTATAACAATAACAACTTCCTAAACTGAATCAGTAATGAAAAACCTACCAAAAAGAAAAAGCCCAGGAATAGATGGATTCATAGCTAAATTCTATCAGATGTATAAGGAAGAGAAAGATTCCTCTATAACTCTTTCTATGGGGCCAGCATTATACTGATACAAAAACCTGGAAGGGACACAACCAAAAAAAGAAAATTTCAGGCCAATATAAAGACAGATGAAATACTTATCAACAAAATAGTAGCAAAACAAATCCAGCAGCATATCAAAAAGGTACTCCATCACAATCAAGTAGGTTTTATTTCTGGGATTGAAGCTTGATTCAATATATACAAATTAATAAATGTGATTAATTACATAAACAGAACTAAAGACAAGACTCACATGATTACCTTAATAGATGTAGAAAAGGATTTTGATAAAACTCAAAATCTCTTCATAATAAAAACTCTCAACAAACCAATCATTGAAGGAACACACTTCAATAAAATAAGAATCATCTATGACAAACCCACAACCAACATCATACTGACTAAGCAAACACTGGAAATATTCCTTTTGAGAATCAGAACAAGATAAGGATGACTCTTCTCACCAATCCTATTCAACATAGTACTAGAAGTCTTGATCAGAGCCATAAGGCAAGTAAAAGAAATTAAAGGCATCAAACTAGGAAGAGAGGAAGTCAATCATTTGCAGAAGATAAGACAGATTTTATACCTAGAAAAGCCCATAGTATTTGCCCAAAAGCTCCTTAATCTGATAAACTACTTTAGCAAAATTTCAGGATACAAAGTCAAGGTACAAAAATCAGCAGCATTCCCATACAGCAACAACTTCCAAGGTGAGAGCTAAATCAAGAATACAATTCCATTCACAATAGCCACAAAAAGAATAAATTATTCAGGAATACAGCTAGCCATGGAGGTGAAATGTCTCTATAACAAGAATTCCAAAACACTGCTAAAATAAATCAGTGATAATACAAACAAATGGAAAAATTTTCCATGCTCAGAGATAGAAAGAACTAATATTGTTAAAATAGACAAACTCCCCATAGCAATTTACAAATTCAATGCTATTCTTATCAAACTATCAATAAAGTTTTTCATGGTATTAGAAAATTCTATTTAAAAATTCACAGGGAACCAAGAAGGAGCCCAAATAGCCAAGGCAATTTCAGGCAAAAAGAACAAAGCTGGAGGCATCACATTACTCTACTTGAAACTATACTACAAAGCTATAGTAAGCAAAACAGTGTGGTACAAAAACAGACACATAGGCCAATGAAATAGAATAGAGACTCTAGAAATAATGCTGCACACCACGAACTATTTGCTGTTTAACAAAGTTGACAAAAACAACAAAAGAAGAAATGGCGAAAAGACTCCCTGTTCAAAAAATGGTGCTGAAATAATTAGCTAACCATATGTAGTAGATAAAACCTAGACTCTTTCCTTACACAATATACAAAAATCAACTCCGGATGGATTAAACACATAAATATAAAACCTAAAGCTATAAAAACCCTGGAAGATAACCTAGGAAATACCATTCTGGGCTTAGAACCTGGCAAAGATTTCATGACAAAGATGCCAAAAGCAATTGCAGCAAAGAGAAAAATAGACGAGTGGGACCTACCTAATTAAACTAAAGAGCTTCTGTAGAGCAAAGGAAACTATCAATGAAATAAACAGACAACATACAGAATGGGAGAAAATATTTGCAAACTGTACATCTGACAACTACTAATATCCAGATTCTCTAAGGAACTTAAATTCATAAGCAAAATCCAGCCCCATTATAAACTGGACAAAGGGCATGAACAGATGCTTTTCAAAAGAAGACATGCACACATCCAACAATTGGTTGAAAAAATACTCATTGAAAAAATAATCATTAGAGAAATGCAAATGAAAACCCCAGTAAGAAATCATCTCACACCAGTCACAAGGGATATGATACTCTGAACCTAAAATTAGTGTTAAAAAAAAGAGAAGCTAGATATAATGCTTTACAAAACATGTCATAATAAGTAGTAATATACTTGTAAAAAGACAATTTTCTCAAATTTCTCTGCTAGCAGGTAATGGAATGTGGAAAGTGAAATATAAAACTAGGAAATACCACATACTTGTTATATTTTAAATCTTTCCCCCTAACATTAGAGATATCTTTTCAGAATTTATAACACTCAAGGTGAAGAAATAGTTGCCTAAATGTTTGCAATTCCTTCCTATTCATTTAATTTTATTTTTTATTGAATTCAATTAAAATTAATATTAGTATCTTTATTATAATACCATAATGACTATACCATAATTTAAATTTATACATACTTATAGCCCTCTCTTTTATTTCTTAGAGACACTTCCAGTATCCTGGTAATATCATTTGGGCCTTATTATTTTATTGCATATAGTTTTATAACCAGGCACAAGTAACTTTGTTTTTTTCTAAAGTCTTTCCCTCCTAGAAGAGCATTCTTCCTGTATGCTATGCGGGAAGTATTGGAGAATATTCCCCAGAGCAGACCTCAACAAATGCTGGATGGGACTTGACATGTAAACATACTAGATGTCTCACTCCCAGGTATGATAAACTTGAAACGTGTTCTACTCTTTTCCCAGAGTTAGCCGGGAGACTGAGCTCTATTAATGCAGAGTGTTGGGTGAATAATATTCGTTTAAGAGCTTCTTTCCTTTCCCTGCCTCATATCCACACTCCCTTGCTGGTGGTTTCTGCATCACCCTAATAAACTACTTGCATTTCTATTCTTATCTCACCGCCTCCTTCCTGGAAACCTCATGCTAAGACTTATCTGAGTAAATCTTTATATAAAATAAAATGTCTGCAATAATTTTCACTGATAGTCATGAATTGATTTTTGAACTCTATTTTAGAAATTTTTCTGCTTTCTTCTCTATGTTATACATTTAAAAAACTAAACATATAGCCTAAGTATTTTTAGGTAAGATGCAGTTAATCATAAGCTTCAATTTATGGCATTCTTTTTATCTCTTTTTTGTTTTACACATTCATTTATCTACCCATTCACTTTCATATCTATTCTGAATTCTAGATTCTACTATTTATGATCCACCTTTCTAATAAATTTATGTTTCTTTTTAACATGTTTTGTACCTTTTTAAAATTTAAGAATAATATGCATATAGAAAAATGAATACTAAGAAACTAAACACATCAATGAGTACTGAGAAACTAAACATATCATGTAATCAGCAATCAGGTCAAGAAACAAAATATTATTAGAGTCTCAGAAGGCCCCCTCATGTTGCCATCCACTTACTCTCTTACCATACCCCCAAATTATAACTATTATGTTGACTTTTAATAACATACACTAGGTTTACATAATTTTGAACTTTATATAAATGAAATCATACTCTATATACTGAATTGTGTCTGCCTCCTTTGTCTACATTAGATTGTGAAACTCATCTGTATTGTTCTTTGTAGAGATCATTCTTTGATCACTGTTTCTCATTCTTGTTTAATTTTTTACCGTGTGACTAATATAATTTGTTACTCACTAAAATACTAATGATACTGTGGAGCTATTATATATAGCACTGATCTGGATATTCAGGCATAAATCAAGTAATAAATATATTGATGCTGTATTTCTGTTGGGTTTATACCCAAGAATTGACTTGCTGGCTCAAAGGTATGCTTTCAATGGGTGTACACAGTATAGGAAAGGGAAACTCAGGCATCCTTCAGAAGATTTCTTGGTTTAAAAGGCAGAGATGAAAACTTGAAGAAGTCAAGTTGGTGGCTAGTTAACTTTCTCCCGTTAACACAGAAAGAGAAGAGAGAAACACAGAAAGATAACACAAAAGATGTGCAGGGTTTCCCCCTCTAACATTTAGTGAAATATCGAACAGGGCACGCATGTAAAGAAACCACCAAAAGCTAGTGGAAGAACCATCTGAAAATATTACACAGAACAGTTTTGGAGCTCAAACAAGCTTGGGAATGGTGTGTTTTCCCACCAGCCACACTCAGAAAGCTCATAATTGATAGGACATTGGGTGCAAAACTCAGAAGGGCATTGCCACTACACTGAAAAATAGCAAGCCCTGGTGCTGAGGGGAATTGTTTTTCTTTTTTATCTGCATCTCAGTAAAAGGCTAGAGGATATTTACAGAAGACAAAAATATCTAGTGCCTAAATAGTTAACATTTTTAAATTGCCTGGAAGTCAGGAACCTGGAAGCAGCTTCGCTGGGTAGTTCTGGTTCAGGGGGTTACGGAAAAGATATTACTTTAGCTTCTGTCATTACAAAAGTTGACTAGGGTTGAATGATGTGCTTCCAAGGTGACTCACTTATATACCTGGGAAGTGCTGTCTTTTAGTATTAGAAGGCCTTATTTCTTCACCGTCAGTACCTTCCCATTGGGCTAATTTTAGTGTCTTTATCAGCTAGCTTCCCTCAGAGAAAGAAACAGAGGAATGAGATCAATGAAGAAATCATAATTCCTTTTTTTAAATTATACTTTAAGTTCTGGGGTACATGTGCAGAACATTCAGGTTTGTTACATAGGTATACACATGCCATGGTGGTTTGCTGCACCCTTCACCCAGTCATCTACATTAGGTATTTCTCCTAATGCTATCCCTCCCCAGACTGCCACCCCCAACAAACCCCAGTGTAAGATTCTCCTCTCCCTGTGTCCATGTGTTCTCATTGTTCAACAACCATTTATGAGTGAGAACATGCAGTGTTTGGTTTTATGTTTGTGATAGTTTGCTGAGAATGATGGTTTCCAGCTTCATTCATTTCCCTGCAAAGGACATAAACTCATCCTTTTTTATGGCTGCACAGTATTCCATGGTGTATATATCCCACATTTCCTTTATCCAGTCTATCACTGATGGGTATTTGGGTTGGTTCCAAGTCTTTGTTATTATGAATAGTGCCACAATAAACAAATATGCACATGTGTCTTTATAGTGGAATGATTTATAATCCTTTGGGTATAAAGTCAGTAATGCAATTGCTAGGTCAAATGGTATTTCTGTTTCTAGATCCATGAGGTGTCACCACACTGTCTTCCACAATGGTTGAACTAACTTATGCCCCCACCAACGGTGCAAATGTGTTTCTATTTCTCCAAATCCTCTCCAGCATCTGTTGTTTCCAGACTTTTTAATGCTTGCCATTCTAACTGGCTTGAGATGGTATCTAAATTTGGTTTTGATTTGCATTTCTCTAATGACCAGTGATGATGAGCTTTTTTTCATGTTTGTTGGCACATAAATATCTTCTTTTGAGAAGCATCTGTTCATATCCTTTGCCCACTTTTTGATGGGGTTGTTTTGTTTTCTGGTAAATTTGTTTAAGTCATTTGTAGGTTTTGAATGGTAGCCCTTTGTGAGATGGATAGATTGCAAACATTTTCTCCAATTCTTTAGGCTGCCTGTTCACTCTGATAATAGTTTCTGTTGCTGTGTAGAAGCATTTTAGTTTAATTAGATCCCATTTGTCAATTCTGATTTTTGTTGCCATTACTTTTGGTGTTTTAGTCATGAAGTCTTTGTCAATGCGTATGTTCTGAATGGTATTGCCTGGGTTTTCTTCTAGTGTTTTTATGGTATTAGGTCTTAAATTTAAATCTTTAATCCATCTTGAGTTAATTTTTGTATAAGGTGTAAGGAAGGGTTCCAGTTTCAGTTTTCTGCATATGGCTAGCCAGTTTTCCCAAGAGCATTCATTAAATAGGGAATCCTTTCCCTATTGCTTGTTTTTGTCATGTTTGTCAAAGATCAGATGGTTGTAGATGTGTGGCGTTGCCTCTGAGGCATCTGTTTTGTTCCATTGATCTATATATCTGTTTTGGTACCAGTACCATGATGTTTTGGTTACTGTAGCCTTGTAGTGTAGTTTGAAGTGAGGTACATGATGCCTCTAGCTTTGCTCTTTTTGCTTAGGATTGTCTTGGCTATGTGGGATCTTGTTTGATTCCATATGAAATTTAAAGTAGTTTTTTTCTAATTCTGTGAAGAAAGTCAATTGTAGCTTGATGAGGATAGTATTGAATCTGTAAATTACTTTGGATAGTATGACCATTTTCATGATATTGATTCTTCCTACCCATGAGCATGTAATGTTTTTGCATTTGTTTATGTACTCTCTTATTTCCTTGAGCCGTGGTTTGTAGTTCACCTTGAAGAAGTCCTTCACATCCCTGTAAGTTGTATTCCTAGGTATCTAATTCTCTTTGTAGCAATTCTGAATGGGAGTTTACTCATGATTTGACTCTATGTTTGTCTGTTATTGGTGTATAGAAATGCATGCAATTTTTGCACATTGATTTTGTATCCTGAGACTTTCCTGAAGTTGCTTATCAACTAAGGAGATTTTGGGATGAGACAATGGGGTCTTCTAATTTCAAGTTGGATTATTTTATGTAGAAGACATTTATATATCTCTTTAATATGCTCAAGCTTTCTTCTACATTTTTAAAATCATGTCATCTGCAAACAGAAACAATTTGACTTTCTCTTTTCCTATTTGAATACCCTTTTTTCTTTTTCTTGCCTGATTGCTGTAGCCAGAACTTTCAATACTATGTTGAATAGTGAGAGAGGGCATCCTTGTCTTGTGCTGGTTTTCAAAGGGAATGCTTCCAGTTTTTGCCCATTCAGTATGATACAGGCTGTGGGTTAGTCAGAAATAGCTCTTATTATTTTGAGATATGTTCCATCAATACCTAGTTTATTGATAATTTTTAGTATGAAGGGGTGTTGCATTTTGACAAAGGCTTTTTCTGCATCTGTTGAGATAGCCAGAGTAATGAAGAAGAAAAGAGATAATAATCAAATAGACACAATAAAAAAAAGATAAAGGGGATATCACCACTGATTTTACAGAATATAAACTACCATCAGAGAATATTATAGACACATGTACTCAAATAAACTAGAAAATCTAGAAGAAATGGATTAATTCCTAAACATATTCCCTCCTAAGACTAAACCAGGAAGAATTCAAATCCCTGAGCAGACCAATAACAAATTCTGAAATTGAGGGGGTAATTAATAGTGTACCAAGCAAAAAATGTCCAGAAACAGATGGATTCACAGCCAAATTCTACAAAAAGGTACAAAGATGAGCTGGTAACATTTCTTCTGAAAGTATTCCAAACAATGGAAAAAGAAGGAATCCTCCCTAACTCATTTTATGAGGCCAGCATCATCCTGATACCAAAACCTGGCAGAGACACAACCAAAAAAGAAAATTTCAGGCCAATATCCCTGATGGATATTGATGTGAAAATCCTCAATAAAATACTGGCAAAACAAATCCAGCAGCACATCACAAACTTATCCACCACGATCAAGTCAGCTTCATCCCTGGGATGCAAGGCTGGTTCAATATATCAATAAAATATAATCCATCACATAAACAGATCCAGTGACAAAAGCTACATGATGACTTTCATGGTCTAATCTTGGAAATCATGTACCATAGCATCTGT